>CM044563.2:3222036-3242036 GCA_024416835.2 Perccottus glenii
GGGATCCCTTTGGGCTGGAGGAGGATGTCCGAGTGCACTTACAAATGTACGCACCAACACTCAAACAAACTGGAAAATCGCTCAAGAAAATTAAAATAAAGAGATATTTGAGCGGTGAGAAGCAAAGGGGGGATTATGATAAAAACTTTTAAAAATGAAAGCTAATAAGATTGTGACAATTCTCCAGTGTCCCTACCTAACATAAACCTGACCCTAACAGGAAAAAGAAATTGAGAAAAACAGTTTGGAGTTATTTAAAAGGTCTATTATTTGCATAGTTGCTTTATCATTTTGGACTAAAATCTTTACACAAAGTTGTAATTTTTAAATATAAGGAATCAGTAAATAGCATCATAAAATTAAATGGCCAGATATTGCTCAGTCGGGTTTTTTCTTGTTGAAACGTAGTTCATGAAGATTATGAAGAGCAAAGTCAGAAAACAGGCTTTAAGACATGGAAATCCTATAAACAGGCCTTAAAAATCTGCATTTGATCAATTAAATGTTGAATTTATTATCATGAAATAAATTTGTTTTTATTTCCAAATCTCGTTGCAACAGAAACATGTGAAAATAATGTAGATTACTAAAATAAAAATACTTTTTTTCTTTCCAATACATTCTTTGCATTTTCCTTTTTCGAAAGTGACGGACGCAGAAACAGAAAAACTGATCAAACTTCGAGCTTCAAACGAGGCCCTGTTCACCGGAAGAAGAAACACAGCCAAACCGGCCTGGAGGTCAGTCACCTCAGGAGCTCTGTTTAAAAAAAATAAATAAAAAAGAAGAATGAATTCAAAAATCTGGTGCGTAAATGAAGCGTTTCTGCTCAGAAATAAACCTGAAGTCTTATGTGTTTTCTTTTGTCTCAGAGCCATCCTGTACGAGCTGGGGCTTCAGGGGAAGGTGACCACAGACCAGCTGGCAAAGAAATGGGACAACCTCAAGAGAAAGTACAAGGTGAGGTCCCACAGTCTAAAACCTCCAAATGTGAAATCACTTTTCTTAGTTGCTCACCAAACAAACTAAAGAAAGAAGAAAATTTGTAAGTAAATGATGTAGAAGTATAACAAAATATACAATACACACACAAAGAATAATGAATGAAAATGTGCATCAAACAGGAGATGGCATCTGTTGCATAAAGGTGAGCTATTTTAAATTGAATTAAGAACGGTAAGAAAAAAAAAAAAATTCACAAAACAGAAGAACATTTTTATTAATTAATTATCATTATTTAATTATCTTTATTTAAATGATCATTTATTCATTATCACCATTTAAATTATTTTTAAATCATATATTTTATTTGAGTTATTCAAGTTATTTTTAATAATTGTTATTTATAATTAATTGCACTTCAGCATATTTCTCAAAGACACAAGTCTTATATATATTTTTAATTGTAGCAGTCATATGAGACTATGTTGTAAATAAATCCTCTTTTTTGATAAGTTATTCCTGAATAGGCTTGTTTTTCCACTGAGCTGTGTCGCGTAAATAGTTTGGTACAACGGAACCCTACCCACAATAACCCATAACTTATCCCTTCTGTGTAAATGAAGCTATGGAGTGAACAGGCTTAGATTTGACTGACCTACCTACTGGTCTTAAGATGACCTTGAGTTCAGTTTTGTGTTGGTTAAACCTACAGCAGAGAAACAAGGCCAGTGTTGTGCTGCTCTCCAACAAACATCCATCAAATGTAGAAAAATGTAGTAAAAACGCCAGAATCTACGTAGTGCACAAAGAAGCATTTACCTGTCATGTTCGATATACTTAGTCAATGTGTCTGTATCAGGAGCTGAAGTTTCCTGCGGCCGGTGTGGAGGCCAACCTAAGCTCGTGGCCTTGGTTTTACCGAATGAACGAGGCCATGGAGGGTCGTCTGGCTGGAGCCGCTCCCGTCTTGACTCCCATCATTGAGGACGACGACGACTTCTGCGAGGCCATTTCTCCGATCTCCAAGAAACGGACGAGACGCAGCCGAGGGATGGCTGAGTTTCTCACAGAGTCGGAGATAGACTTACTGGTCGACAATGTGGAGAAAAATGGACCAGCGCCTTTAGTGGAGACGCACCGCTCGAGTGAATACAGCTACAAATGTAAGGCACTTTGAAGAGACCAGCTTACTCTTACTAAATAATAAAATTAAAATGGACCAAAAGAAAAAAAACAGTGTTATAATGACTGTTTCTATTTCAGTCACAGATGCAGACACTCGGCGATTAATTGAGTTACGAGCAGCGAACGAGGCTCTGTTCACGGGAAGAAGAAACACTGTGAAACCGGCCTGGAGGTACACAGGCTGGGAATTATTAACCGCAGTGTTCTCCACAGCACTTTCCTTGACAATAAGCACTCACCACCTTGACTATTGTCCTCTGTAGTGACATAAAGTCCATGTAAAGTACAGTTTTTGTAATGATTTAACCTTATTGACCTCAGAGGCAGGGTTTTAAGGAAACCGCGGCAAGTATATGAGGTCAATAAATGACATGATTCTCATTTTTAGCTCGGACGTGAAACTACCACTGTAACTGAAACATTTAAACTTTGTCTTGTGTTTTGTTCAGGGGAGTTGTGAAGGAGATGGGCCTCACCGGAAAAATCACACCGGACCAAGTCGCCAAAAAGTGGGACAATCTCAAAACCAAATTTAAGGTGAAAACTCAAAATAGTTAACTTCTGCTTTTACTTTAACCTTTTATTTCAAGATGTCCTGGATGACTGAGAACCTTCACAAACATGTTCATAACACATACGCAAGCTTCTCTCTTTTAACATCAGCTTAGTCATGACAATGTTTTCATGATTCTTTTTTTCTGCTCTTTTTGTGTGGAAAAATCTTAGGGTTTCTACTGCATTAATATTAGTGTTTATGTCTGCCACAGTGCTCCAGGCTCTGTCCCACCTCAGTGCTTAGGCGTTATTACATCAGTATAAAGGGACAAAAGGGATAATACAAGGGATAAGCCAAAATAGACAAACAGGAAATAAAAATAGGTTTAGCGTAGGGCTGATTACAATATCTGTATCGCACTAATGTTATGTTCTTCTATGTGAAGAGAAAACTTTTTTCCTCAAAATAATTGTCCAAACAACTGTGGTTTTAGAGCTGGTTCCTTTAGTCCAGGTTCAGGCTTTAAAATTGAAAGATTGATTTAGCTCTTGTTCTGTCAAGTGGAAGTTAGTCCAAAGCCTTGTATTTCATTTCATTTTATTTTATAAATCAATCAAAAGCATTTAAATATTGCAGCTCAAAATATACAGAATAGTTGCATTTCACACATTAAATAGTTCTCACAACCTTCCTTGATATACTGTCGTGGTGGCTTAAGAACCAGTGGTTGGTGTCAGGCTGTATTTTAATGTCTTGTTTCCTCTGTGTGTCTCTGCAGGACCTGAAGTTCCCTCCTCAGGGGATGGAGGGGCAGGTGGTCCCCACGGCCTGGCCCTGGTATCAGCTCATGGGCGACGCGTTTGAGGGGCGTCTTGCCGGTAAAGCCCCCGTCGTGACTCCCATCTGGAGCAATGCAGACGACACAGTGTTCATCCCATCCTCTCCTCCTCCTCTTCCTCCTCTTCCTTCTTTGGACAGAGACTGTTCTCTGATCGAGAGAAGGGTTGAGGAGGAGCTGAACAACGGCACAATCACAGAAAACCACTCGGACAACACTGAACATGAGGAGAGTGTAGAGCACACGGAGAGCTGTGACGGAAACGTGACGCTGATGGATGCAATCGGAGAGGAGTCCTCGCCGTCAGAACATTCGTATAAACGTGAGAGTCTCCCTGTAATGATCATCTTCAGACTATAACGTTTATCAGAGAACCCCTGTTATTAATGACAAATGATATTATTTCAGATTCTCTCTTGCTGACCAAAAACACAATGAACTTTCATGGCAAAGTAACATACAGGCTAGAGCTGCACAGTACAGCAGCAGTGGAGATAGAGAGGACAGTGCAGACACAATAACCAGCTTAACCAGTTAAACATTAAAGTAGCCGTATTGTTGAACAAACTCCACTGTTTTGGTGAAATACATCTTAATTAAAAACAACCATAGGTTTTCCCAGCACAGTTTTAAGTTAGATTTTTGACGATGTGTCATAGTCTCCTTTTGCTCCATGACAGTTCTGCTGTGCATCACTCAACTAAGTTTGCACATGCTCAGTTCATCAGCTTCAGAAACAAAAGACAGCCACAGTATCACAGTTTAATCTTGGAGTTCTCCAGCTAGTGTTCTGGCGTTTCTCGGTTTCTAAAATCCGGATGATAAAAACTTAATCCTCAAGTGCATGTGAACACACACAGTTTGCTGTAGGTTTCTGTCTGTTCTAAAATAAAAAACACTAATGCTCATAAATCTTACATATAAATATAGCTTACAGCAATCTTTCCAGATTGGCAGGGTTTATATTGTAACACTAAAGACACCAACGTTGACGTCACTGTGGAGTATCATCAGACGCTCATCGCTGTATGCCGTGGATAAGGTTAGACCGTTTATATCTGACTCTTTCTGTCTGTCCCAGTGACGGAGCAGGACACACAAAAACTGATCAAACTGAGAGCTGCAAACGAGGCCTTGTTCACAGGACGAAGAAACGCCGCCAAAGCTGCCTGGAGGTCAGTCTATATCTGCAAGAATTTAAAAGTAAAAACAGTGATTGTTTAAAAAGATTGGTGTGTTTTATTTCCTCAGAGCGATCCTCAAAGAGCTGTGCTTACAGGGAAAGGTCTCCACACATCAACTCGCAAAGAAATGGGACAATCTGAAGAGAAGATACAAGGTACAAAATTAAATTTACATTCTGAGGTTTATAGATTTACCGCTTGTACATAATCCTTAATCTAATGGAATTTGTGGAGAAACGGTGCATTTGTGTGGACTCGGAAACCCTTGTGTTCAGATTAGGAAGTTTCCAACTTTAGTGTGTGTTTTGCACAAGCAACATAGATGCCAAATATAGCCTCTTGGATAACTTAAATCTACAAACGTTTCTCTGCTGGATGCAGTGTGGAGTTGGTTGTTATAAGAATTCTATGTTGTATATTAGAATTCGTTCGTCAGATTAATGGAGGAGACTGTATTGAATTTAAAATGAATGGTCAGGTTTTAAGAAGAAGCAAAGTACAACCATGTCATAAGATGTACAGGATGACTTTGCTTAACAAAGTAAACAATACATGTGGTTTTATACACAGCAGTACACAGTGTTAAGGAGGAGGGGATGTTCACTCCTCTGCAGCCCTCTAACCCAGAGGCCAGGTGGTATTGGCTGTGTCTAGGTGTATGTTTGTAAGAGCATGAAGGACAGGACATATACAGACAGAAGAGTAATATTTAAAAACGAAAACTTAATAAAAACATACAATTCCCATAACATTGGTTTATACCAAAGGGCTCACATTTGCAACTTAATTTTTAAAATGAGCGAGAAAATGTTTGCGGTGGTGCGAGTCGAGTAAAAACTTTGAAAAGTGCTGCAGTTTGAAGCAGTCTCATTGATCAGTTTAATCTGCTTCGTGTCTGAGTCCAACCGTCTGCGGTGTGTGTCATGACCTGTTTACAATACTGCACCTCTTCTCTCCCTCTCGTGCAGAGGGTACTGTACGTGTTGTTTGAAGCTGATTTTTGCTGATAGCAACTGTTAAATAAAAATATTGAATGTGACACCCTGTACAAGCTAATATCTCTCCATCAGGTGCTCAACATTAATACAACAATAGCCTCGTTGAACACTTTCTTTGTGCAGCAAAACACAAATAGTGTCTAATAGATGATGTCCTTTGACCTAATTAATTAGTCAATGCTTTTCTGCTGCAGAGAAAATGAAATGAGGTAAAAACAATGGTCTGTCTGTTGTGTAGCATGTCACACCTGTCAAACAAGGCCCAGGGGCCAAAGATATTCATCTCGAGTCTTGTGCAACCAACTAAAAAAGCTGGTTTTCCTCCAGTGTCTGTGGCTCTGGTGTAAGAATGTTTAGTGACTGTATTTGGTGAATGACTCTGTCAGTCTCCATAATGGATAAGTAAAGCGTCTTTGCAGCCCCTGAAAAGCGCTATATAAATTTTATGTAATAATAATAGTAGTTCCCCAAGAGGACAACCGTTAATGTCGAGCTACTTATGAAAATATGGAAACTTAAAATTTTGAAAATGCAATGATGGCTTAGAAACGGGGTGCTATTATGTCTTTCCTCTCTCCTTCCCCTCGTCTCCTCATCCCAGGACCTGCGGTACCCTCCTGTCGGGATGGAGAACACTGTGGACCCCTCGTCCTGGCCCTGGTTCAGCCTCATGAACGAAGCCATGGAGGGCCGCCTGTCGGGCAGCGCTCCGCTTCTGGACCCTATCACCCGCTGCACTGACCCCGAACCCTCTCCTCGACCCCGCCCACGTGTCGCCCCGCCTCCTCTTCCACCCCCTCCTCTTCCTCCCACCCCCTCCGCCCCAGACTTTAGCACTGAATCATTTGTGGAGGGGACAGAACAGGGCGCGCTGGAGCGAGAGTGGGACATTTTAGACCGAGAACGGGCCACTCTGGAGAGGGACCGTGAGATGATGGAGCGGGACCGGGCCACGGTGGAGCGGGAGAGGGCGACGATGCAGGCGGAGAGGATGTGGCTGGAGCGGGAACGGGCCGATCTACAGCGGGACAGAGCCATGGTGGATCAGGAGAGAGCGGCGCTGGCCCGGGACAGAGAGATACTCGACCAGAGGGCCATAATGCTCAACACTGTGGGACACGTGCAGCACCTGAACTCACTCATGTAGCTCTGCAGCGAAAAGAGAGGGGTCTGATGAGTTTAAAACGCTAGTTCAGGGTTTTTGAAGTTCAGTTTTATAAGGTTTTGTGGAGTCTATTACCTACTGTCAGTTTATTGCCAACACAGGGCTGTTTTAATACAACACCAAAGCCCTCCCTAAACAATAACCATTTATTCAAAACCAGGCCATCCATCCCATTATTCTTTTCTGTTCCATACAAAGGATGAGCCTGGTCCCTGTCGGTTTGAGTTTGATTTCCAAGAAGCAGAACAAATGGCCGAAAAATAAACCTCTGAATGTAGTAATACTAATATAAAACCGATCCGAGAAACAGAATAAAAGACCCGCCCCATTTTAGATAAACGGTTATGAGTCGTCTACTTTGCAAAGTCAAATCAGACTGGTATCTTTTTTCTTTTCACAGCAATTTTCACTGTGTAAAAATCCTGTTCTGACCAGTCAAAACCATTCATCTAAAAAAGGGCAGGCTTTGAGGAATGCTTTATTTCTCTTGATTATTCGTATTTGAATTTATTTATAGTTTATTCAGTCATCTTGGTTCTGACCTCTGGAAATCCAACTCAAATCCACAGAGACCTGACACTCTTTTGTACAAAGTAGAAAGAGTAGAAGAATCAAAAGTGTCACACTGGTCAGACTGACTTTAATTGGGTTATAAATCCTTAAAAATGCAACAAAACAAAGGTGGAAAAGGCATTAAACAGGCTACATGAACTTACTCAGCTATATTTAGCCTGTAGAGTAAAGCTTTTCAACAAAACAATGCAAATATTGATGTAAATTCTCTCTGGGTTACCAGTACGTGGAAGGTTATTTGTTTTGGAAGGACTTTATTTGTGCATTTATACAGCCTCTGCCGGATCACTGACTCTAATTTATTCACACTGATGTAAATGTTAAAGCAGGGCTGCACAACACTACATTTCTGTTCACTTTGAATTTGTTTCGTTTATTTATTTATTTAACTCCAGTCACAAAGCTGTAAAATAATAGTAATAGACTTAAATAAACAGCCTTTTTACAGGTTCTTTTGATGAAATCCATTGGAGTCTTTAGAGTCAAATTAAAATTAAGTGTTGCCAACAGTTGGCAACACTTACGTTTCAGTCACGTTTTTAATTTGACTCTAAAGACTCTAATGTTCTCCAGAGAAAGTGGTATTTCTTGTGTAAGTCTTTGGAAACTCAATCACAGGAGCAATGTAGAGTCTGTGCAGTGAACTTTTTTATTTAACTTTTTATGCTAATTTGCCTTGTGCTTCTTAGGATTTTTGTGTCTTTTTGTGTCTTTGTGGTGAGACCTGAGAGAATAAATAAAACTAAAATGTATCCAACTTAAACAGCTAGAAAAAAAATCTAATTAAATAGTAATACAATGAAAAATAGGAGCAGAAAAATATATATATCTATATAATTTTTTTTTTTTTTTTTGCCATATTTCCTCAGCTCTTCTTCCTGGTAGGGATTGTTTGAGTTTTTAATTTTGAACAATGTAAAATAAATGCCAGATTAGATTAAAACTAGGACTAAACCAATAGTTAAACCAGTGCTGAAGCAAGTTAAACTAAGATATTGGTCCAGGAACAAACTCTTATTACTAATACTTCATAAACCAGGACTTAAGAAGGCTTAAGTAAACTGATGTTAAAGGCACATGTGAATTAAAATTTGGTGTTAAAAGGTTCTCTGAGGTATGGGACTCTGTACATGTATTAATCATTATTATTTTTTATTTTATTTCTCAAACTGAAACATGTCAGCTCACATAAACTTTCACCTGTCAGTTCTCTTATTTCAAACATATTTTTATCTATGTCTAACATATCCTTTCTAAAGAAGCTTTTTTATATATATATATATATTTTAAGAAGCCTGTTGTGCAGCCCTGTTTGTTTCTACAGTCAGAGGTACAAACTTTAAAAGAATGACTCCAACTAAAGCACTTAGAGAGATTAGAGTTATTTTTACTTTGTGTTTAGTGGAAAGAAAAAACAAACCAGACATTGTTTTTTGTGAATTGTATAAACTTGATAATCACTTTGTCTCTTTTTTTATAACGTGTTTATTTATTGTTATTTTACTACTTCTTCGGACAAACTGGTAAAGATTTTTTTTTCTCGTCTGAGCACATTTTTTATTTGAACTAAACCAAGCCTTAAAAACTGAGATGTATTCAGTGAGTTGTACTTTTTTGTAAAAATGCAGTAATCAATCTCTGAATATGTTAAATACAAAAGCTGTATAAACATTTGTGACATGATGTAAAAAAAAAACAACAAACAAGAAAAAACAATCATCTGTTTTTGTTTGTAAAGTTTTCAATATATATTTTTAAAAAAGTGTTGTTTTGAAGGCCTGTATTGTATTGGGTGTTTTAGTTTTGGGTCTTTTTGGAGAAATCTGGTGGATCCTCTTTGGGCACAGGATGCAATACCACAAGTGTCCACTGGTGTCTTCCAGCTTTGGGAATATCATTGAAAAAAGTGGACAAGATAAAATGTAAAAAAGATTGACCATCGTTTCTCTCTTTTCCCCTTTTTAGATGATCTTTATAATTACACTGCTGTAATTTAAATTCCCAGCAGTCCGCCTTGTGTTCGAGGTGAGGACTGCCTGCTGTAGTTCACCTAAATGTCACTGCTGAAAAGGACACCTGAGTTCTCATGTTCTCACTGAGGACCTGTTATTGAATGGCTCATGTGAAAGTATAAAAGTGGAAACAGGTTCATCCACTGATTACGTCTGATCTCAGAACAGCAGAATGTGGATCTCTAAGGCCATATCATTTAATCCAATCCTCAACATGCACAACATGCTCCAGTGTAAAACACTCACCTTGTTCATCCAGAATTTTCTTTTCTTTTTTCCCCATTTTTTAAATATGGCACATACATTGGCTCTGTTTCAAGAAGCAGGTTCAGCCCAACTCGGCAGTAAACAGTGGTTATTGTCACACAGAGTGTAAATATCTCACTTGCATTATCACCTGCACAGAGAGGTGGACTCTGACCCGAGGCTGCTTCTGATTGGTGGAAGGTGTCTGACAGATGAAGCAAGATTGAACAGGAACGACAGGTTTGCCCTCCAAGAAGGAAAAAAAGGCGTTCACTTCAGCGCAGGACGAGTGCTAGTTAACATGCTCAAAGTGAAAATCGGTGAGTACAAAACAAAAACCTGCTCCCAGGTAATGTGATTAATTTACTTTTTTGTGCTTTTCTATCAGTCTGTAATCCAAGGGAGTTTCAGTTTCAGTTGGATCTTCTTTGTGAGGGACTTTGGGACAGTTTTATAAATGTGGCCGGTTACAGAGTTAAGTTAAGTACAGAGTTGTCAAACACTGTAAATACTTGGACTGTCAGGAATCTCTGATTAACATTCAACTCCCTTTTTTAATCCTCCAGAGTTAGCCATTACTGCTGATAAAACAATTGCAGCAGTTCCTTGTTAACACTAAACAACATAACCACCTTGTTTGTCCAGGTGAGAGTGGAGCCTGGAGCAGATAGAGTATAGCATCTTCTACAGTTGTAATAAGAGACAGGAGGACAGACAGAGACAGAGGATAGAAGCTCAGTGTGTCATACTCCCCCAGCATCTGGGCCTAGAGCAGCTGAGCTCATCTATATGTCCTGAATGTAACTGAAGGCTCTACCTGCCAATGTACTTTTGGAGACTCATCGGAACAACTATTATTTTGCATTCTGAGAGCGAACTGTTAGGAACATGTTGCACTGTGAGGTCCCTTAGACAGGACGGGGCCTTACCACTGAGGGCCTATTAAGAAAAGAGAAGGGTTTAGAACTTGTGAAGGGAGGCTAACACTTGCTTAACATGCTCTTGTCTCTTAGTATGATCATGTGTAGTTGCTAATAATGTTAATATTTCTGTAATAAATGTGTAATATATTGTTAAGTTTCTTATCTGGAACTAACAGGAAGTAATTAATTTCAATCTGTAAATGCTCGAGACTTTTGGGGTTCCACAGGGCTCCATAATGGGACCAACTTTGTTCAGTCTAATACATTTTCTTTAGGCCAGTTAATAAATATGCATGTGTATATATTATGCTGCACTGATGTGGTTCTTGAATGGTCCATGTTTCTGAAAAATCTGAAATCTTTTGTGCTCTTTCATTTTATAAGGAGTATTTTGGGAAAGAGTCAAATGTTGGATGTGTTGGAGAGCTGGAGTCTGGTTAGATATGTCAGTTAGGAAGCTCACAGAAAAAATCTATCTTGTGCTGCTTCTCACGTTTGATTTTCAGTTTCAAAATAAAATAATTTTTAATTTCCTGCAATTCATTTTTAAACCATTTCCTGTTTCATTTAGGCTTTTTAAATTCAGTTTAAAAAAAGCATTCCTTCAACTTGAGGAATTCAGATTCACTTTGAGCAGTTTAAACTCAGCTTCAGTTTTTAGTGGCACAAATATCAGTCTCAGTCTGCGTCGTGTCGTGTAGCTACTCGTTACAGACTTGTCCACACACAGCCTATCTTCAGCAGGTTAGGTTTACGATTTGTTTACTGGGATTGAAACTAAACTGTATAACACAACTTCAATTCTTTATTTGTACAGGGATAATGCACAACAATACATTAACCAAGATGTTTGGTGCCAGGTTATAGCAAAAATAATCGTTTACACACGTGTAGTCCCTGGGCAAAACAAAACTGGAAACAAAACATGATGTCACACTGTCAACCATAATTTCCTCTAAAATCATTCTAAGATACAATCTCACTCACATTCATCTCACACTCATATTCTCAATCATTCCTCCAGGACCACTTTCAACCCTAATGAAGTTTGAACTCATTAGTGCAAACTTGTTTCAAACCTATTTGTGAATTAAGCCAACGATAGGCTAAAAATAAGTATTTACATCTTGACATTGTATGTAGTTTTTTATTTAGAAGCCAGATCCATTTCTCATGAAAATCAAATTTGTTCAGTGTTAGTTTTGCTCTAAAACCATAAAGAAACATGCTTTTGTCTTTTTTTTTTTTTTTTTAACCACTAATTATTTTTTCTGTTCTCCAGGTTCTGGCAAAATGCACCGACACAGCTTCACCCGTGAGTTTCTTTGTGATTGTTTAGTTCCTCGTTCCTGAATTAATTATTTCCTTGTTCACTATTATACTTTGAGCAACGGCAACACTTTAACTGTCACTAAATAAACTCTCCTGAAGTGTGGCTGTGTTGATTTATGAAGTGTTACATGAGTTTAAAGGCTTACGGTTTGTTTAAGGATTTACTGGAAAACAACTGCACTCAAAATACAGTTCTCTAGACATTTATAGTGTATTACCAAATCAAATACTTCATTCTGTGGATTGAGCTCATTAAAAAGAGAGTAGGTGCTCTTTTTATGCATTTGAGACTGCAACTGTTAAATCACCTAATCACATAAAGTAACAGGAATCATCTGGAAAACAGGAGAACTAAGACGGCATGTAGGCTTTATAGTTAAGGATTTGCATAGATGTGTGTTCAGCACATAGCAGGTGTTTGTCCAATGAAAAAGGTGACACTACTGATAAAACAGAGAATGTGGTTATTCCAGCTCTGGATACGTCTTTTTACATATATGCATAAGTCAAAATAAAGCTGTGTAAAAGTAACACAAACGTGCACTGACCCTTCATCAGACACAACCCTGGCTCAAGAGGTCGAAACAGTGAGAGGACATAAAGTTTCATCTTTATTTTAACAATTGAACCAAATTAAACCAGTTTCCTGTAAAGAAAGTAGGTGACTTTATGAGACGTGTCAGTCTGGATAATCAGTGTTTTAAAGAACTAAGGAACCAATCTAAACCAAACAGAACAGGTGGCAGGTTTGTCAGCAAACGGGAAGATCTTCTATAGTTACCTGACCCGGCAACCCAAGGCCCACAGGTGTGTCAGGACAGGAACCCGACACTCACCCACCAGGGGGCGTCACACTGTGTCATTGCTCCTGTCTGCCTTTCCAAACTGGGAGTATGTTGACTTTTATCCACTGAAGGGAATAAGTTACCTTTCTCAAAGTATCACATAACAAACCCCTGATCATGTGATGTGTCTTTGTTCTATTTATTTTAATGGATAAACTTTATTGAGTCTGGGTTTGTTGTTGTTGTCATTTGTTTTACACATTGTTCTGGTTAATCAGCTCTGCTCTATAATAATAATAATAATAATAATAAAGTGTCTCTGTGTCCCTCAGGATTTTGGAAGTTCATCATTCTGGCCGTGTCTTTGACTGTCATCGCCACATTCATCCTCATAAAATACAGCGACCTATTCAACGGTACGAACAGTTTTGTTTATCCATTAACGGAGCTTACACACTTGATCTTAATTGTCTGAGCTCGAAACATAACTTACCCACATACATTTAGGAGATTTACTTTAATCATCAGCAGCAAACTCAGAAATGGGTCAAGTCGTTTAAATCTGAGCCAAATCAGAGAAAGTATGTGAGATTCTGTTTGTTGGCTAATAAACCAAAAAACTGCCAAAATTGCAGGGTCGCCACGGCAACACCGTTTAATATTCAACAAAACTTCTCTAGATCATGTTTACTAATTTTTAGGTGTCTCACTTAAACGCCCTCGACAAAGTTCAAGTACAAAGGGTCACATGATCAGTCCAGAGACAAACACTGTAAAGGTCAGAGCTCTCGTCTCCTGTTGCAGACGGACGAGCCCAACAGACGATGCAGAGGATGAAGATGAAGGTGGATCCTGGTGAGTGAAGATTTAACCTGTTTGTGGTTTTGTCTGTGGCTCATTAATAACTCTACTGTTTGTTTGTTCAGAGAGTCCGTGTCCCGTCACAGTCTGCGCCGACGATCACTACAGTTTCTTTATTCAGAGCGGAGCAGCCAACGTCGTCCAGCCACAAATCTGCTTCAAGAACGAGCTGTAAGTCCAGGAACAGGACTAAACCAGGTCTGGACTAGATCTGGACCAGGACTAAACCAGGTCTAAACCAGGTCTGGAACAGGACTAAACCAGGTCTGGCCCAGGACTAAACCAGGACTAAACCAGGTCTAAACCAGGTCTGGACCAGGACTAAACCAGGACTGGACTAGGTCTGGACCAGGACTAAACCAGGACTAAACCAGGTCTGGACCAGGACTAAACCAGGACTAAACCAGGTCTGGACCAGGACTAAACCAGGACTAAACCAGGTCTAAACCAGGACTAAACCAGGTCTGGACCAGGACTAAACCAGGACTAAACCAGGTCTGGACCAGGACTAAACCAGGTCTGGACCAGGACTAAACCAGGACTGGACCAGGACTAAACCAGGACTGGACTAGGTCTGGACCAGGACTAAACCAGGACTAAACCAGGTCTGGACCAGGACTAAACCAGGTCTAAACCAGGTCTGGACCAGGACTAAACCAGGTCTGGACCAGGACTAAACCAGGACTAAACCAGGTCTGGACCAGGACTAAACCAGGACTAAACCAGGTCTGGACCAGGACTAAACCAGGACTAAACCAGGACTGGACTAGGTCTGGACCAGGACTAAACCAGGACTAAACCAGGTCTGGACCAGGACTAAACCAGGTCTAAACCAGGACTAAACCAGGTCTGGACCAGGACTAAACCAGGTCTAAACCAGGACTAAACCAGGTCTGGACCAGGACTAAACCAGGACTAAACCAGGTCTGGACCAGGACTAAACCAGGACTAAACCAGGACTAAACCAGGTCTGGACTAGGTCTGGACCAGGACTAAACTAGGTCTGGACCAGGACTAAACCAGGTCTAAACCAGGTCTAAACCAGGTCTGGACCAGGACTAAACCAGGACTAAACCAGGTCTAAACCAGGTCTGGACCAGGACTAAACCAGGACTAAACCAGGTCTAAACCAGGTCTAAACCAGGACTAAACCAGGACTAAAGCAGGTCTAAACCAGGTCTAAACCAGGACTAAACCAGGACTAAACCAGGTCTAAACCAGGTCTAAACCAGGACTAAACCAGGTCTAAACCAGGACTAAACCACATCTTGGTTTAAAGTTCTTTGTTTTTCTGCAGAATTCTTGGGGCAGTGAAAAAAAACGCTGGAGTTGGAATAAATGTTGCAGTTTTTGACGGTGAGTCTCAAACCAAGTTAAACACTTGTCCTTTTTTATGTATGTTTCTGTTCCATAATAAATTCTGTGTGTTTCAGGACGAACAGGAGAGCTTCTGAAGACGGGACACTTCGACATGTGGGCCGGAGGTACATGTACTCTGTGAGGTCCAGAGCACCTCCTGGTCCCTGGACATTTAAAAAAAAAAAATTTAATTCATTTTTGTGTTACTTTTAGCTGTGTTGATGCAAATGGAAAAGAATATGTCCAGGTGGAATATTTTAGGTTAAATCTAAATTTGTCATTTTTATTCATTTAATTTTTTTGTCTTCAGTCCAGTCTTTGGCATTTTTGTTCCATTGACTCCCATTCAAAATGCTTTTTTTTCTCTTTTCTCTTTTTACCATTGCAGTTGGATTTCAATTTTAATTTATTTTTTCATTTCCTGGTGTTAAAATCCCTTAATATTTTTATTACACTTAAAAAGACATGCCACAGACTCAGATAACACCCCTTCAAAAATTCCCAAATATGGGATAGGAATTGTTTTTGTGTGTGTGTTAAATTTAGCAGAAGCTAATTGTTTTGAATAAATTGCAAGAGTAAATGTGTAAAACTATACAGTGATGGTGATGTCGTCTTGTTGCAGAAGTGAACCCTCTGATCGAGCTGCTCAGAAGCATTGAGGTCGGCTCCATCGTGCTCATGGCCTCGTACGACGAACCGGCCTCCAAGTAAATGTCTTTATTAAAAAACCTTCTGGTGATTTCACTTTATTCTGGTTTCCACACATTTAAAGGCGTTCTGTCATATTGTGTGTGTGCTTGTGTTCGCTGCGGGCGCAGGCTGAATAAAGAGGCTCGGGACATCATCGCTGAGTTGGGCAGTTCCTCTGTGGAGTTCCTCGGTTTCAGAGACAGCTGGGTTTTTGTTGGAGGCAAAGGAGCCACAGTCAAGAGCACTTTTGAAAAGGTAATTATTAGTCATCGACACAGAGACCTACTTTCTGGTTTATTTGTTCATTTAGTCATGATCGAAAACTTGAACTATGTTGGTTTAGTATTTGGTTTTAGTATTTGGTAAATGCATAACTTACATCTCTGTTGATGGTCTATGGTTGTAGTGGAACTGTCAGAATTTTTATTCTTTCTTCTAGTTGGAAAAACGGTTTAAAACTGAAATAGTTTATAGTAAAAGCAATATTTTATGGGAAAAAAAACAGGCTTTATTAAAAAAAAAAAATATCAACCGAGAAAAGGGAGGCAACGTGAAACTGGGATAAATATTGAGAATTCAATTACGTAATTGTCGTTCTGACGTTGAAGCTGCAGCTAAACGTTTACTTCAGTTTACTTTATTGTATTAGTGTTTTTTTAGAAGATCAAAGAAAAGCAGTAAAGGTCTCTCTGCTGCTGCGGGTCGTGTCTGAGACGGGGACAAAAAAAATAGAATTGGGTAGTGGAGCTTAAATACACAGTTAACAACTCAGTCCACCTTTTTTTTTCACTTCACCTTCAAACCACTCGGACAAATCTTTGGTAAAGGAGCCACGTCTTCTTTGAAAACCCTCTGTTTTTTTCCCTTTTTTTAAACGTGTTGATGTTGATGGACTGTAATTCAGAAAAAGGGCAATGGAACAGTGACGACCGATTCTTCTTCTCACAGCTTCATTTACTGTTGTTTCATTGCATTACCTCTTTTCTTTTCTAGCACATTAAGAACGAAAACGATAAAAATAAATATGACGGCTGGCCTGAGCTCATCGACCTCAGCGGCTGCATCCCCAGATTTCTCGGATGACGGCGCGCGGTGGACGAAGGGACGTGGCTCTGACCAGGTCCATGTTTCCCAGAAACCAGAAAGACAAATGTGAAAGTTTGAAGAAAACTGGAATCATCATGGACTTGGATTTAACCTTGGAGAGATACGAGGAGGTCATGTTTACAGGGGTTTAACTGCAGGGCGATTTGTTTTTACTGTTTTACATTAAAGCTCAAGTGCTGTTTTCTTTTCTTTATGAAAGGAGCTCACGAAGGAGCAACGAATGACACAGTCATCGACTTTCAACTTTGGGGAGTGTTTCAGAACCTTTTTTATGTAATCAGACCATTTTTTATTTATTTTTAGAGGACATACAGTATATTTCATTCATGTTTTGACTCTAAATCCAGAGCTGTCCTGATCAGAAAGACTATTCCATTGACACCCAGAAGGCAGATATGTCATTGACACTTTTTTACTCATGGATAGATTTTTTCTGGTAGACTATAAATTATGGCTGCTATGAATGAGTGTACTTTGCTGTAATATGTATTTTTATTTGTGTATTTATACTGTCTTTTATTGTGAAGCACTTTGTGACTCCATGAAAACAAAAAGATTACTTTAATATTATAACTTGGGTTTCCTTTTTTTATTCATTCATTTTCTAACGCTTGGTCCCGTTAGAGGTCACAGGTGACTGGAGCCTATCCCAGCAGCTTTGGGCCTGAGGCGGGGTACATCCTGGACAGTGGCCAGTTAGTCGCAGGGCTAACACTTAGAGACAGACAGTGATAAACAATCATTCACTCTCACATTCATTCACTAGGGACACTTTAGAGTTTCCATTTAACCTAAACATGCATGTGTTTGGACGGTGGGAGGAAGCTGGAGTACCCGGAGAGAACCCACAGTAACACATGGAGGACATGCAGACTCCTCACAGAAAGACCGGAGTCAGCCGAGAAGGTTTGAGTCGGCCGGGTTTTGAACTCACAACCTTCTTACTGTGAGGCAGGAGTGCTAACCACTCTGCCATTAAAACACATGCTTCCCCTAAAACCTCGTAACAGAATCTATGGAAAGCGATGAAGGCATTTATTTGATATCTTTATATCTTGTAGAACATACAGAAGCAACAAGAAAAACAATTTATCAAATATTAACCTTAGATTGGACATGCTTTACAGTATTGTTCAAAATAATAGCAGCACAATGTGACTAACCAGAATAATCCAAGTTTTTAGTATATTTTTTATTGCTAAGTGGAAAACAAGTTACCAGTAGGTGCAGTAGATTCTCAGAAAACAAACCAGACCCATCATTCATGATATGCACGCTCTTAAGGCTGTGTAAATTGGGCAATTAGTTAAAAGGGGTGTGTTTAAAAAATAACAGTGTCTGCCGTTGACTGTACAAACTCAAAACTATTTTGTACAAACGTTTTTGTTTCTAGGATTTACCAATTCCTGTGAATCACTAAACTAATATTTACTTGTATGACTCACAGATCCAGGGTTATTAACTACAGTTTTATGAACATGACAAAAAAAACAGATGACTTTTGAATCTAAAATCAGATTACTGAAATAATCACAGAATCAGGTGAACTCACAACAGCCCAGCAAGAAATAAAATCTGCAGATTTATATTCATCTGAAGTGACTCTAGTCTCATGTTTTTAACGACCTACACATCCCTTTAATTAGTTTGGAAGATAAAGATGGTTTAGAGGGTTCTGAGGGTTACACTGTCAACATTTTATAAATCATTTGTGAACAAACTGTCTCCTGTTTTTCTGCAAGTTTCTAATGAGTCTCTGCAAACTTCCAACCTTTTATCAGACAACATTTTTGATTCACAAAAAGGAAAAGGACTCAAAAGGTTTGTCTGCATTAGTCTTCTGAACGTAGATCTGAAATACTGGCCAACAGATGTCATCTATTATAAAAACAGACAGTTATCTGGATTGGATTTGGTAATGGTTTTATCTCATGGCTCAAGGTATTGTATGAATCTAACAATTAATAAATCTGAACATTCCTCCCTTTTCATGATGTAGACAGAGTTGTCCATTTTGTACGCTTCCTGAATACACACTGTACGTTTCTGCTGCATCTAGAGTTTTTCAAAATCTTTACTTTAGACAATTTAAAAAAATCTCAGTTATGTGGCCTTAAAATGTTATTCACGTGTGGACAAATGAAATACTGAGCTCCTTGACCTCGCGGCGCACGGTGGACATGTTTCCACAAAACCATCTTCACTTTGGAGGCCGTTTGAAAAATATATATGTACCTTAATCCATTTAATTACATTAGTCACAAAAGTAGCCAATGAAGGATGTGTGGCCTCTCAAATTTTGATTTGATTTCTACATTGTTTATACAAACATGAAATACATTTACAATCATTTTTAACATTAAATATTTGTAACTGCAGTTTATCATTTATAAATGATTTTTCCTACATTAATAACCATCACAAGGTAAAAACACTAATTTTGTTTGACTCCAGAGTAATACTCTCTTTTCAAATCATGTATCTTAATATTTAATCATATTTTAGCCTCATTAATAATTACATGTGATGTGTAGTTATTTTAAAGTCTTTAATGTGGGTTTAATTGGGTTAATGACACTTGGGCTTAGAAACAGGTCAAAGGTTAAACTCAAACACTTAAATAAGAAATGTTTCTAGGTTACACTTAAGTGGATGGATTCCATTGAACTGAACCAAAAACCCAAAGAAGTGAAGATCTGTGAATAGAACACGTGAATGTATGTGAACCTTTATTTTTATAACTTCTGAAAACGGAGCTGATCTGATTCTCGTTGAAAATGTAAACCTAATGGTGACACCTCCAGGATCTGACCCACAGTTATTGTAAAGTTTATTGTTAATTAAATACACCAAAGGTTTTATGATCACATCTTGTTTCTGTCGAACTCCACGTCCTGTTTACCGACTCGCTCAGAGACAGCTGTTTAATGTTCGTCTTACAAGTCAAGGGCTTGTTTTATTTAAGAAGAGTAATGAATATTAGACTCCTGCAATGTAGTTTAAAGTCTTTACCAAGCCAGACTAAAACCTAGTGTCCAGAACCTTACATGGCGCTGCTTTTCTTTCATTACAAAAACAAAAAACAGAGCAATTTTCCTTCCACACAATATTATGAAATATATATATATATATATATATATATATATATATATATATATATATATATATATGTATATATATATATGTGTATATATATATATATATATATATATATATATAAAAAAAAAAAAAACTATGTCCTTCACCCTCCATGGGTGGTCTCTCATCCTTGAGCTCGGGTCCTCTACCAGAGGCCTGGGAG